>WBMZ01009029.1:0-39339 GCA_013400975.1 Atrichornis clamosus
TTTCAAACTAAGACAACAGGCTTCTTTACACACCTCTTGAAAGTAAAACTGCAGAGCGTAAGAAGTAATGAAAGTTAATCTGTGCCTAAACATTGCAGAAAGCTTCAAATTCTATAAAGCCTGCCACAGCAGTTAGACTTAGCTACTACCCACAAGATCTCATTGTGGCTCTCAGATGGCAGTGGCTGCCCTTCCCCTTTTTCAGAGAAAAGCCGCTGCATGTTAGTTCTCAGTAAGACCAATGTATCTGTCCTGAAGAACCACACATACCCCCAGTAAAATTAGAGAACATGTATTACTACAGTACATGTCAGGTTACTCAGTTTCACTAAGGATGCATTTGTCAAATCAGTTAAATTTAAGAGCAGACAAGATCTTTACTATCGGTATCATAAGATTCAGCTCATGCTCTACTTTCTTCAAGAAAATATTATACCAATACCACATTAACACATGACACATTTTACTGATAAATGAACAGCTTTAGCATAACTTATTGCAGCATTCCTCCAGCAAAAGGCACATGTATAATATCAAATAAATCTTAGCTATCTTTCATTCAACTCTTTTATAGTGCTGCATTTCTTAAAAATATGGGCCGATGTGGTGCAGAAAATAAATTTGTATCCATTATTTCTTCAAAATATGAATAGATCAGTGTTTAATAATTTGGCTCCTTAGAAGCATAAACAAGTATCTCTAAACTAGAAAAGTATTTATCCTATTATCAACCTTCTTCAAAAATACTTAAAGAAGTTTTCCTAGCTTCTTCCCACTGTGTCTAAGGATTTCACAGTTTAAGTAAATGTGTCTACTACGTGGAATTTCAGGATATGCAGTGTGTTTTTCTTCAAACAGCACTTTTTAAATTCCTAAGAGGTAAAAAACAACTTTATGCAATCATTGTATTAGTTAAATTTGTCCTATCATCTTAGAACATTTTGGAAGCACCTATCTTTACATCCATTTTTATAAAAGATATTGATCTTATGGCTAAGAAGACTTTCTGTATGTCTAATTCTATCAAAGCAGCAATTTCACATATATATGTATATAATTTATCAATTTCAAACATGGACCTGCATTACTACAATAGATGGTATTCACACTCTCTGCCTTAACTCAAGAAATACATCACGTAAGAAAAGAAGGTAAACATAAAGCAATGATGTAAGAAGGAGCATCTTACCACACTCACAGTATAAACACCTGATGTTGCATAGGTATTTGTATTTTGCATGGTTACACAAATAACCAATAAAGCTTTATGGAATTAACAAGCTAGAAATTTCCTATCCAAGTTTGGATGACTAGAAACTAACAGAATTGAACTAAGCATATCTTTTATATATCTTTCTAAAGATTTTACATTCTCTTCACAGATATTTTGTGAGGAAAAAAAGAAAAAGGTATTATGATCAAACAGAAAATATTCTTCTCGTATACTTGGGATACATGTATATCACAGTCTATATGTATAATATTAAACCAACTTGTCTATTAAGGCTGTTCAACCAAAAACCTAAGATTATAGAGAAAGGACAGAAGAAGTTTCTTATGCAGGAAGTATCTTTAGCACTGAATCTTACCCCCTGCTGGTCCGGCTGAGTTAACAGTAGAGAATTATGACTGTGATTCAAAGAAGCAGTCAAATACATGTTTAATATAAAACATGTTAGGCAGTCCCAAAGGGCAACAAAACCAAAGAAACCAATTTCAAAGAGCTCCTTCAGAAGTTTCTCAAATAGTCTTGGGGTTCCAAACCCATTAAGCTGTTCATATTCAATCTTTTAAATATTTTTTTCTGTTGAACTCAAATAAGCCTTATGTACTTATCTGTCTTTTCCTTCACAATCAAAGAATACATTGATGTGACATCATTGCATTCTGAGCTTAAAAAAAACAAAACCTCACAAAACTACTATCTTAGCTTTTCAGTGAAGTTTACCATTGTGAAGCAATCATAACCCATCTGTTTGGTTTAGTCAGCTGAAACAAACAGATATCATCTTTAATAAAAATTTCACTTGCCATGACTTTGGCTCCCCGAAATGGAGATAATTAATACTGTAGAGGTCCATGTCTTCAGTGTGCCATGCAAAGGTTGTTTTCCACATGCCAAAATAGAGATATGGCGTATTTACACCCTCAATAGAAATTCCACACTCTTCTCCTACAACATCCAATATGGTATTAAGATGGGCAATATTCCATTCCTCAATACCCTGAAAAAGATACATAATAAATATATTACTAAGCTTATAGAAAAGGCAATTTTATAGAATAGTTCCAGTCAAAAGACACACACTTGATCTAGCCTTTCAACAGACTGTATGTTCATACATATTTGTAAGCACTTTAGAAGACAGTTTAAGTTACCAGAAGAAAAAAATCTCTTGACCTTAATAAGTATTAGATCAGGTTGTAAGTCTGAGATGTTCCGAGCAGAAAACAGAACAAGTTCCTATCTGGTTTAAACTTTTACATCAAATCTAACTAATCTTACATTCAATCTACAGATTGAAACACCATACACAATAGAGATAATAGTTGCAGACAAAATCTTTGATGAGTTGATAGCTGGAAGCCACTAAGTTTCACTGGGCCCACTATGCTTTTTTTTATTACTTAGAGAATAATACCAAATAGTATGAAAAATTGGTTTAAAAATTTCTTTTACATGCATCAATTTACCATTTCTCTGAAAAGTATAAAAACTAAAATGATTACTTCACTTCAGATATATTTCTAATCATAATGATATACTGCATAAGAAATATACCACAGAAGAAATGTACTGATTTCATGGGAATTTAGCTGTTTCCTTACATTATTGCCCATAAAACTTCTATATTAAAAGTCATTCAGAAAGCAATGCATGTAGTTTTTGTTGTATTTCAGATTCAACCGCAAAGTGCAATACTAATTTCAGGTAATACAGCATGTAAGAGACAGTATAACCAAGATCAAAGCTACAAAACTGAACAGAAAAAAATTAGACTTCATTATAACAGCAATTATTAGCACCTCCAGGGAAGACATTACCTGGTGCTCAAGCAGTCAGAAAAACAAGAAATAAAATCAAAACTGTTAAAAATTCAATTCAGATACATTTTATTGGGAAGACAGCCTCCAAGCATACCCTTAACCATGAGCTACGCTGCACAACACCCATCACTGAACCTACAGTTCTGGTAATCTTACTCATTGGGGAACCAATTGATGGCAGAATCCAGTCCTGATATAGCTGATTAAGGCTAAGTAACATGATGACATTCAATATGGAACAGCTGGAGAAGTAAGAATACAAGTTAAAGCAAGAAGTAATGAAAATTTAATACTCTGTTTTTCCTTGTTTTTTGAGATTTTTATGTCAAGCATGTTATGTATGTGTAGATGTTACAGGCCTGGGTGCAGAGAGATTTCAGTTTCCTGACAGGCGTCTGTGTGAAAGCAAGGCTTTCTCGAGGACGCTGCAGGAAAACAATTCAGAAGTATTGTAAACTATGGTCTTGTTATGAGACCAAAGAAGAAAATATATGAGGTAACAGTTACTGGGTCCCGCCACTCCCCCTGGCGCGTGGCTGGTCAGTTAACCAATAACCTTCTGTCAGTCCAGCATGCTAAGGTATGTAAGCACCTTTGTAAATTAATAAAGTGTCGGTTTTTTCATCTACATAAAATCGTCCGTGTCGTTACTCACTGGATATCTGCTCACTAGCGACACGTATGAAGCAGCTAGAATTGATAGGCAAGAAGGTAATGTCTGTATGAAGTTCAGACTTCTCATTGAACAAGCACTTCTGACCACCTGCTATGACTATTTCACTTAAGAAACAGTATTTCTAAGTTATCTGGAATTTTACAAAAGAGTGATGGATGTTTACAAAACGATTTCATTTCAGAGAGCAATTTTTGTTCTTTTAAAATGGAAGCCTTGGGTTTGGTGCATTTTTGAAACATAAAGGCACCTGAAATTTAAAAAATTTTTTTTAAAATTACATGATCAAAGAAAACACCAATCTGAACCCAAATAGCAGATGCTAGTAAAATCTGCACCTTTCAAATATAAAAAGTGGCAGCAGCAAGTTAATACAGCTGTAAAATTAAAAAATTGTTTGAAGAAACAATTTTAAGTAATTAGTCCTCAAATTAATTTACAAATTTTTTTCCAGTCTCATTAAATTTATCTCTGTAGACATTTTGTGTGATCCATTTGGAGACACAAATTAATACAGCCGACTAAGAGCAATAACTAGGTAAGCACAGATATACAGGATTAGAAGAAAACAATAACTCGTTGTGACAGTGGCCAAAAGTAGACAAGAAACAGTGCAAGTAAAGCAGTACTTCCCCAGAATACCTTTACAGACTGCAGCAATTTGCAGTTGAAGGTTTCTCCAGAGATGTTATCTTTCTATTTAGTAGTACTCCATGGACTTTTTTACCAATTATTCATCTCGTCACAATCCTTCACCCATGTAAGCTTTTAGCAACCATAACATCCTGAAATCTTAGACTTCTACTAAACATTAAGTAATAGCTAACAGAATAATTTTTTTTCTTTTTTAACAACACATCTTTTCACACTCTGTTAAGTAATATCACAACTAGTCACCAACCAAACTACTAGTGGTTTGTCCTGAAGCAAAAGCAAATCCTCCTGTGGAGACCAATCCCAGAACAAACAACTTGCTTCAAAAGACCAAACATACCAAATAAACAATCCACAACTTTTACACTCAAGATAGATGAGCTATTTATTTCCTTTTCCTAAAGACTGTCTTGTACAAGTATTCTTAGCTCAAAAGGTTCACTGAAACTGGCTGAAATACTAAAATCACACTGATTCATTTCAACTTCTCCTACATTCCTTTGACTTAAAATAATAAATCAATTTCATATTTATGCCTAGATTGTTACAAGTAATTATTGCAAATTATTATTAAAGATGTTATTTTACCTCACAGACCTCTTTTTTTAATATTCCAAATAATTAGGTTAAATGCTTATATGAATTTTAAAGTAAAATATTGATTCTAACTTTTACAGTAGCTGTATAACTGCTTTTAGACTCAGCAATTGCAATGTGTGCTAAAAAGATCACAGCTGCAAAAGTGCATTTAACAGGTCAATACTTCTCAAAATTTAAGGGTATTTTCATAGGCCATGCTATATTTAATGATTGTTAGAACAGCAGTACATACATTACTTGACCATAGCGTGTATCTGCTGTTTTCTTACAAATACAAATACATTTAGACATTACAATCTATTCAATGTTAGGAAAATAAAAAATACTTATTCTGCTCAGAATATCACAACACAATAAGAATATTACAATAACTTCAAGGGAATGTGTCAAGATAGTATTTCTAATTTATCCACATTTCTGATGGTAAATAAAGAACACCTGTCATCATTGACAACTCTACCACACAATCCAAAACAGATGAAAAGTAACATATTTTTCTTTAAGATAACAAACAAGCTTGAAATATTTTACCAATTATTGCTATCAGATTACACTTACCTTGTATTTCCTTAGAGAAATATTATAAGATACACAGTATTTTGTACAGAAGACCGCTATTCCAATCTTCATTCATTTTGAAGATGATTCAAACTTACTGTAAATTACTATCAAAAGTTTTAGTACTCTTAACAGCCTTTGGAACGGCTTTTAATGAAATATGGAGACAAAGCCGGACACTTGACATTCAGTTCTCATCTGAATTCTTGCACAGTTTGGAAGGAGCTAACCCACTGTTTTCCCAAAGACACAAAGAATTACACAGATGTCAGCACATTGGTAAGAAGTGAAGTTCAAGGCTGTAAGCAGTGACCTCTTTGCACATAAGAATAAACTAGGCTCCCCATGCAATAGTTTTTTATTAATTTTTTTTTTAAGTACTTACAAAAGTGACATGATGCTACTTTTTTCACTTAAACAAATCAGTCAACACTGTCATAAACATGATTTCTCTATATGTATATTATTACACACAATCATTTTTCAGTGTTTCATTTTTCAGTGTTTCATTTTTCCTTTATCTCACAGTTTCATTTCAATATTAATCTGGTAAACAAGACATCAGTTGTACAAGTAAGATTAAAAAGCCCTTATGACCGACTGTAACAGCTCAAACAATAGAAAAAGAGTAAAAAAAACCTAGTTAACAGACAGGTGGAAAGGTGCAGGAGAAATATTACAGAAATATATGTGCTTGGTAACCCACTTCTCTCTCCACACAACCACTCATTCACACCAATGAATATAACAAAACTACTGCCAGGTTTTTACTGGACCTTCAAAGTCATTCAAACAGACAAAGAAAAATGCCACGAACAGAATCTCTGCACCCAGAATCTCTGCACCCTAACACACAGATTAGGAAATACAATCAATCTCACTCAAAAGATTGCTTTTACTTCTCAGTATTTTTAAGGATATAACCATTGCTTCTGAAGCAACTTTTTGAAGGGTGGGCAAGTAAATTCTTTGAAAATCACACTAGAACCTAATGACTGCTCACATTGATCTCAACTAGTAGCTCGCAGAAAAAGGACATGATGGAATCATAGAGTAATTTAGGTTGGAAAAGACCTATAAGATCACCAAAAACCATCATTTAGTTGGCTCTGCCAAGGCTGCCACTAAACCATGTCCCCAAGCACCATACCTACAGGTCTTTTAAATATGCCCAAGGATAGTGACACAGCTACTTCCCTAGGCAAGCCTGTTCCAGTGATTGGCACTACTTTCTTTCAGTGAAAAAGCATTTCCTAAAATCCAGTGTAAGCCTCCCCACTGGTACAACTTGAGGCAATTTTCTCTAGTCCTGTTGCTCGCCACCTAGGAGAAAAGGCCAATCCCTGCCTGGCCACAATCTCTTTTCATGCAGTTGTAGAGAGTGATAAGGTCTCCCCTGAGCCTCCTTTTCTTCAGCTCTGTCAGCTGATCCTCAGATGGTTTATGTTCCAGACTCTTCACCAGCTCTGTTGCCCTTCTCTAGACATGCTCCAGCACCCGTGTTTGGAAATGAGGGGCCCAAGAGTGAATTCCAGGTGCAGCCGCACCAGTGCTGAGTACAGGGATACAATCCCTGCTCTGGTCCTGCTGGCCACACTACTGCTGATCCAGGCCAGGATGCCATTGGCCTTCTTGGACACGTGGGCACAGCGCTGGCTCATGTCCAGCCACTATCACCAGCACCCCCAGAGCCTTTGCCTGTACTGACCTTCCCAGCTAGTCTGTAGCACTGCCTGGGGTTGCTGTGACCCAAGTGCACGATCCATCACTCGGCCTAACTGAGCCTAATGCTGTTGTCCTTAGCCCGTGGATCCATCCTATCAAGATCCCTCTGTGAAGCCTTCCTACCCTCCAGCAGAACAACACTCCCATCCAACTTGGTGTCCTCTGGAAACTGATCATGGGTGCACTCAATTCCCTCATCCAGATCACTGATAAAGATATAAAACAGCCCAAACACCCCAGAGCCCTGGGGACACTCCTTATGACTGGCCCCCAGCTGGACTTAACTCCATTCACCACCACCCTCTGGGCCCAGCCATCCTGTTTTTAACCCAGCAAAGAGTGGACTGGTCTCAATTTCACTCAAGAATTCTTTACCTGACTCCCACTCACTTTGTATGTCCTCCACTCCCACACAGCAGCGCAGGGGAACGGGGAATGAATGCTGCTTTCAGTTCTTCCCACATTGTCTCTGCCACTTCTTCCTTCTCAGGAGGAAGGCTCCTTGTACTCTTCCCCTGCCCCAGCATGGGGTCCCCTCCTACAGGACACAGTCTTCCACAAAGTTCTCTATATGGGTCTTTCCCACTGGCTACAGTTCTTCACAAACTGCTTCTTCCTGTGTTTTTCTTGTTAATGCTTGAGATTTGTAGGGAGCTTCTTGCTCACTCATGCAGACCTCCACCATTTTCACCTGACTTCCTGTTGGAAGGAGGACCACTCTCGAGCTTAGAGGAGGTGAAACACCAACCAGCCTTCCTGGGCCCCTCTTTCCTCCAGGGCCTTATTCACTGAGACTCTTCCAAGGAGATCTTGGCCTGAATAGGACAAGTTTTGCTCTCCTGACAGTCAGGGATGTAGTTCTGCTTTCTGTTCTGACATCTCTCTTTAGGATCCTAACCCCACCATCTCACAGTCACTACAACCAAAACTGCCCTCAACCTCGATCCACAGCAAGTCCTTTCTTGTTTGTGAGAGGTCCAGCAGAAAACTTTGCTAAGGAAGTTGTTACTAATGTTCTCCACAGACTCTTGGATTACTTATGCCTGCTGCTCTCCTGCAGCCTCATGCTTAGCTGCAACTCAAATGTCATCCCTAACTCATCTAAAAATCCAAACTCTGTATACAATGTCAAGGTGCTGCTTTAAAATCAAGTCGGCTACTCTGTCAAAGATACAGCAGGAAACTCAAGTACATCTGTTGCTAAAGTATCACATTAGAGATGTACCTCCAACTTAGCAAAAATAACCAGCTGTTACCTTACAAACTCCACTGAATCAATCACTCTTGTATTACTAATCAAGAGTGCTCCCCACACCTTATACATGGGAGTAGGTAGGCATTAGGAATTGTCTCACCAGGAGAAATAAAACTAAGAGAAGAAAAACAGAAGTGGTATCTTCCAGACAGCTGCTGAGGAGAGTGGTGAGAGACACAAAATAATATTTTTATGTGCTTCCTCCAAACTTGGCTTTTCTCTACAGAATAGCAGATGCCATTGTCAGCACTGAAGTCAGACTCATAAACTTTAAATCAGTCACTTTTCTTTGGAACTTCTATTGAAACCAGGAAGATTTCCCTCCCTCCTCAGCAGCTAGATCAGTCCATGTGGGGATCATGCTTTTTCTTGAGTCACCTACATTGTCATTCTCCTACAAAGCACTGCAATTAGAATGCATATAACACAAAATAATATTTCAAGCAAACCTTCACCTATCTGGAATCTATTTTCTACAAAGCTCTATAGAGCACACTGAACACTTGTTCTCATAGATTATTTGCTTATTTGTATCTGAGTTCAAAGCTGTCAAATAACCATGAAGATATTTTAAACAGATAGCAGGTTCAGGAATAATCCAAATACTACAAGGGTACATTTTGAGTCATTGATGGTAACTGTCAGACTTCAAAGCATGCATTTATAGCTTTGTTTCTGTTTTGATTGGGGATTTGTTTGTTTTGTGGGGTCTTTTTATTTCGTGTAACACAGGCTTTATAACTTTGCCCCATCTTCCAAACCCGTCAGAACCTGTCATCTGCTGGTAGAAAAAAGCAAATACTACAAGATTTATAATCTCTCTGGTACAATGCCGGCAAAGTGTTGAATTCCACAAATAACATTTCTTAACTAATCTAAATAGTAAAAATTAGGACTTCATCATGCTTCAGATATAAACATCTCAATATAAAATTGACTCTCACCAAGTGGAAAAAAAAATGTAACTGCGAACTACATTAATGTAATGGCGAACTGTTAAACTGACGAATACAGATTTGCAGCACAGTAGTATTTCTCACTAATTTTGATGGCCCAGATACACATATAAGTCACATTTTCACAAAGTTCATGGTAGTTTTTTGCCTGGAATTCTGTCAGATTTACCTTAAATGTAACATTTATAACACACTGTTTTCTACAAAACGCATTTCGTAAAAGATAAGTATTTGTTTTGTTTCTTGCAAATAGGCTGCTGTGACCAATTAATCCCACCATAACCTCTCTCCTGAATGCTGTCCAAAATGTCAGTGATTTGTATTCATCTCCTTTCCCCAAGTAGACAATCCTGGAAGAAACTGAATGAAGATATGAGAATAATCTCTAATTTCAAGCAGAATCAAAAAGATCCTTTCTTAGCACTATCTTCAAGCCGTAAAACATGAAAAATATTAGTTGTGCAAGTACACCATCTGCTGGCCAAAAATTAACTGCAGCAAAGTTATTCTAAGAGAAAACATTTTGATCAGTGGCATCATAACTTTCTCACCAATACTCTGGTACCAGGGTATTTTCCTTCTTTTCCTCTATACACCAACAGGGCTGTACACTAGGACCTGGCTGTCATATTAACTGCTCAATCTGTTCACACTCCTTAATGTTAATTCCTTTCACTAACATTTCTCCTTTGTTATTTGTTTTTAAACAATACCCATTTTATCACAGGCATCAAGGTTTCTTTATTCTATTTTTTATTGCTTTCTTCCCCAGTCACTGCAACTTGCAGAGCTTTGTTTTCTTCTTTATGTACCTAATATCTGAGTTAGGACCCCTAAACGCTGCTCTTCTCACTTCCCTCTCGGACATTTTTTTACCTCCCTTCGTCATTTTCCCAAGAGTACAATTCCATGAGAAGGAAATCTCTGACCTTCTCTTTGATCAGTCAACACTTTCAAATTGGATATCATTGCATTCATTCTCTTTTCTTTTCAACACTTTCAAATTGGATATCATCGCATTCATTCTCTTTTCTTTGGAAATGTTGCACATGCAACAGTAAACTAAGATACTAAAGACAACAGAAAACACAATCAAAACAAAGTGCACATTTGTAAAAAGTTATACTATAAAGCATTATCTGCGAACAATAAAGAAAAAAAATCAGAGAAGAAGAAGGGCAAGCTTTTATTTCTCAAAAACCTGTTTTTCTGTGCCTCATGTTGTTCTTCACAAAGCAGCAGCCACCTAGAATGTCACTTCACAAAAACATTCCAAATCAGAATCTTCAATTATTTTCTAAATGAGTTTTTCAAACAGCAATGTGGACACTCAAGAGAATTTGGACTTGCTTTCTCTAAACAACAGGCCACTGGACAGGCTTAGCTATCGAAATTTCAAAGACCACATAACTCAGTGCAAAAATTGAATTGCCTTCAGCTATATTGGCTGACCGTATCTATCTTTGGACAGTCTTCAATTCATCTTCCATGAAGAACTGTGAAATACTAGTAGAGCCTCAGACCATTTGCCACAGTTAGATCATGTTTGGGGTTTTTTTAATGATTGGAGAAGGCAGTCACATAGAACAAGAAATAACTCAAGAACTTCACACATGGTACTTTCTTTTCTTACAAGTTTGTCCTGTATTTTTTAAATCCTCAAATAGATTCTGAAATGTTAACATTTCTTCTCTTAGCCCCATTACTTAAATAATCCTTTCAAAATCTAGTTCCTGCATTTACTTACATAGTCTAATAGATATCAATGGATATTCTGTATTCTTTGGATAATGAGATCTGTTTTCAAAGTCCCTTTATTATCCATTGAGATCTTGGCAAGTAACCAGCAAAACAAATTTCATTAGGAAATTTCAATTTCACCGGTTTTAATTGAAAGGTAAACACTAAGAGTAAGCACATTTCTGGGAAACTGCAGGCATTCCAAGCACATAGTACAGCTATCAATATTTCTCAGTGAAAGAGAGAGAAATAAAAATATTCCGTCTTTTAATTATAAAGCAAAACTTACTTAAAATATCTCTAAATTTCCACAGATGTAAACAGGAAACATACATACTAAAATGTTAGTAAAAAACTAAGTAAGTAGGAAGGAATTTCAAAGTTCTGGAAGAGTTCAAAGTGAAGAAAGGGAAGAGTCTTATGATCAGGAAGAGTAGCAATATTCTACTGTCTAAGAACAGAACTGTCTGACTCTTGCCGATGTAGTTAATTTCAACCTTGCTTGTAGTCTTTAATGTAACACAAAAATTTCAAAAGATAGATTCGAAGTCACAAAGCAAGAGTGTATCCTCTAAGTACAGTACCCTTTAAAAGAGGGTTGGAAGGGATAAACTTCATAAAAAACTATGCATACTTCATCATAAATGCTCCCATTGATATCTGCTCCATATATTGGTGCCACGAAAGTCAAGTTCTTCCAGTATTTACGCTCCAGATCTTCATAATCTACGTATCTTGGAGTGCGGTATCTGCAGAGAAAGAGGTAGGGAAAGTTCATCACCATCTTTCGACAAGCACCTTTACAACGGACTATGCTTCTGAACCTGCTAGTTGAATTCACTTTATTTCAAATTCAGTGAAACAGAGGAATTACCAGTTGTCCTGAATTCTTAGTCTCATGATTAATCATACCACAGAAACCTCCTACCTGACAGCTACAATAACTGAAGTCATCCACCTACACACATATTTGCTTCAGTCTCCACCAGCGAATCAGCACATCTACTGACTGCCCTTAGGCTGAACCCCTCCCTTATATCTCTTCCATAAAAAAAGACACATGTGGAATAGCCACAAAATTAACAAGTATTTATTGTTTTCCTACCTCAGTACCGGCTCTGCAAAGACTTAGATACAGGTCCTCCACAAGCCTATCTCAGAATAATACAAATTTACTAATTCAGCCATGCATCAGCCCTGACAGGCAAAACCTTTCTTCTCTTCTTCCTTCCCCAGTAAAACCTTTCAAGAAAAGTTGTATTGTTTCAAACAGTTGATACCAAAAACTCTACAATGCAAAGAAAATAACTATTTAAGGGAATTTTTCTTTTTACTTCTTTATAACAGCACAAGATACCATACTTATATATGTTTAGTAATATGTACATAATACACACTTACATGCTTAAATATACTTATGTATATACTTTTGAAGGGTTACTCATGTAAAATCTTGTGGGAACACAACACAAGCGCACTACCATAGAAACACCTATCAATAGCTTTGCCTCAGGATCCTTTTTCAGACCTGTACTTCCACACCTAGGTCTTCAAAAAAGAAGACTTGCTCCCCTATTACTGCAACTCTGAGATACAAAGTTTCATAGCAAAACTGCCAGTGCTACACTTGAACAACTGGAAAGGAAATCCAAACATACAACACTTGAGGAGATATTTACATCATGTAGTAACTCTGAACAGAGACAAAAAAAACTTAGCAAAACACATCTTAACCAAAGCATTCTCAACAATAGAGTTGTTTTAATTATTTCTGATGATATAGCTCCAGAAATCAGATCATATTTCTGCTTGGCCCTGAGTAACATGCATACATGAACTCCTTGATTACAGGATGCAGATATGCCCCTATTTCCCAGAGGTTAAGTAAAGAAGCACTTTCGTTCAATGGTGAGTTGCAAACGTCTAAACAAATAAAAGATGAAATTCATTAGACTGAGTACACATGACCCTTTTAAAGGCAACTATGATTTAGTCTAGATGTTCATGGCCCTTCTCTCTCACCCAAAGGAAACAGATAACACAATACTCAAGAAAAGAGTCTTTAAGAGACAAGTCTTCTCCATTAAGGAATAAAGTTATTTTTATGGGAGAACAGAGGCTCTCACTTACTTGACAGTTTAAGAAATACAGACTTCAGTAAGTGTCATAGGAGGTTATATGACACATTTTCTCAAGAGCAGTGACAAATATTTAGAAAGACCTACAGCTAGTAACAGACAGGAAGCCCTCCCAACTGTTCTAAATTTGCATGTGAAATTAAGTTGCCATATGATTTCAGTAAAAACCATGAAAACTAGAATAAGAAACACTTCCAAAATATATTCCATGATAAAGAACATAATGAACTTAACCTTATGATACATATTAAAAACTTCACAGTATTTTTGCATTATTAAACTATTCTAAGAAATTAGAATATCTCAATATATTAGGGGTTAATAAAATGCAAACTTCAAACACCTATAAAAAAGTGTAATTGAAAATAACAGCAGATACCATACAGGTCTTATGTTTTAGACTCACCTCTAGCATTTACTGAACAAGTAATTTCAAGAACTACAAAACAGGTTCCTATTTCCAATTACCAGAGAGAGAACACTGTAAGTGTGCTAAACTCATCTTTGCACAAGTAATGTATGTACGATCCATTTTAACTGGGAAAAAAAAAAAGGTTGTCAGCTTGGCACTATTATAAATACATGGAAACTATGGAACATTTGCTGAGGAGCCTCCTTAAAAGCTTTTCATGTCCTAGTTTTTCTTGACCTTGGTAACAGCTTCTCTTCTTACATATTCATTTCTTAATTAATCTCTGAGAGAAACCTGCTTTCAAACTAAAGCAGTATTACACTCATTCAAGTATCTTTTCTCTAAGATCCTTTGACTCAGCTTCCAGAAAATTACTTCCACTCAGTTTTGAGGAAATATGGAAGTAAAATATATTCTTTTTACATGGCCAAATGGATGGGGAAGAATTCTTTCTATCAATTCCCTCTTCTTGGAACGCTCACCAACTTGAAATATTTCAGTACAGTGCCTAGCCCTTTCACAAATGTTTTCTTCCCTCCCATAATATCCATCTTGCCATAACAGGAACGTAGACATTCACTAAATGTGGTTGAGTTCTTAGATTAATGCAAAAGCCTCTTAAAAAAGATACTGGCTTTTTATCAGCGTTACAGCATGATAGGCCATTGCAGTATCTAAAAATTAAACATTAACAGGTATAACTAAATTAAAACTCCAGTATAAGTCTGTATCTTCACCATTTTCTACATAAGCATCTTTTAGAAAAGAAAGAAAAAAGGTAGACAGAAAGCATCATGTCTCAGGTTTTTCAGATGCTTTCTTGCTACCACAGTATCAGATGCTTTCAATAAGATAAACATAAACAATATTCACATTGTGGTACCCTTCCATACCTTAGGAGACAGGAATAAAAATTTTAAAATCACCAGTCACCTTGCACAATTCCAAAGAAACCACAATATGTGAAGATAAATATTTGTCTTCCTAAGCAAGACATACATACTTGTCACTGTTGGCCAGCTGCTTGAACTCCTTCACTGTCATTGGCTTTTTCTGAATGTTGTACTGTGTGAATAGCCCAGACTGGCCAGTGACCATCTGTTGAATTGGAGCAGGAATCACCAAATCTTCAATATCATCATACTGTTTTCTTGGCTTCCACTCCTTTGGTGGGATAACCTTTACATTCAGGAAACAAACCAGGACAGGACAGTTGCAATAACAATTCAAAACATCCTGGCAAAAATTGAAAGAACCAGTCAAAGATGCCCACAGGATCAAATGAATGCTTGCTTACCCTGTTTCACATTAACTGATAATGTAGAAACATTCAAAATGGGCACAGTATCACCTCAATTCACAAGCAGCAACTCACCCATCTACAGCAATTCAATCATAGACAACTGTGCAAAAATACACATTTATATAAACAGAGTAGACAAATGTTTTACAATCAGAAAGCCTTATAATTGGCAAATAGCTTGCAATCCATGACACCATATAAATCTAGTTTTAAAAGAAATGTATGGATGTTCCACTTAGGGATATGGTTTAGAGGTGAACACAGCAGTGTGAGGTCAATAGTTGGACTCAATGAACTTAAGAGGACTTTTCTAAACCTGAAAATTCTAAGAGAAAAAAATGTTATCCTCAATTAAAATAAAAATTCATACAAAATACCTGACAGTCCCCTGTCTAAATACTCTTTTGGTATAAACAGTATGTATAATGAAACTGAAAAGTAAAAAAAATGCAGCTATTTCAGAGACCTTTACATTTCAGAATCTGTTGAACTTACTTCCCATAAAACTTCAGGGTACAACTCTATTACAGTAAGAGTTTGCACTAATTTAGATACGTTAGCTTTTATAATTACATGATTTATACCTCATAATTGAAGATTAAGGTTATGTGTAGATCAACCAATTGTAAAGTTAACACATGTATTTCAAATACCACAGAATTACCCACAGTCTATGAAAACTTCTTGGCAGATTCTAAAGTGTTAGCAGAAGAAGTCATTAAGAATTTCAAAGAAGACCATAGTCATACTAGTGTTATTTAACAGGCTGAGTAATTTTGAACACTCCTTGCATATATTATTTCAGCTAAAAACAGATAACTCTCTAGATGTGAAACTGCATTACTTTTAAAACAGAGCAAGAGAAAAATTTTTTTTTTTTTTTGGTTTGGTTTTGGTTTTAAACTTTTACTTGTCCCAAGGGTCAATGACATGTTTTTTGATCCACTTATTGTTTTCATTATTCTGTTATGCTCAAATCAAATTTCCAAAAACACTGGCTTGTAAACTTTTAAAGTATCTTACAGCAAAGTAGGATGACTCTCATAAACATGCAACAACCACAAGTGAATTATATTATTTGAATAATTAATTCACAGCTTAGAGATAGTGTGAGAGACTGAAATGTTACAGTGAATGGCTTAAACATTGTTATGAATGACTTTTTGCCCATTATGGCAAAACTGTATAAAGAAGTTGTGACCACTGAAGCCCACTCCTACCTGAATATGCCTCCTGAGTGGAACTTTGGACTATGAGCCACCTAAGGGAACTTGACATAAGACACTATTGTTCAATTGACACTATTGTTCAATTATCTCAGGTCTAGGGAGAAGTAAACAAGGCTGAGGGAGAAGAATGTATCTGCAAGAAAGTCAAATCCAGCAGCTGTTCTGAAAATCATCCCTGGCTTGGTTTGGGGTAGGGGAGGCCAAAGCCCAAAGGCCCGTCTGCTGAGACCAGGTTTGCACACACTCCGCAACCAAGGACGGAAGAGGAGAGTTTTGGGTGTGTGGAACAACCTCTGGTCAGAGGGAGTGAACACCCATTCTCTGTTATACAAACTAGCTCAGCTGTAAAACACCCCACTCAGGGAAGGCCACATCCCCAGGACATTCACATGAGGGAATGTGCCATAAACCATCCAAGACCCCAAGGTGCTCCCCAGACTCATTCCTGAGACTATGCACCAGAGCACTGCACGTGATGCAAAGGGATGCAACTGATCTAGGATCTGTTACAAGGGACAGTGTCAAACTTGCCCCCTGTCCCAGGGCAAGTACCTGGGCATTCCCACCTGGCCCCAAAGTATATTAGTCCATTGGAATATGTTTGCAGGACCTTCACCACCAAGAAGTCCAGAAGAGGCGGATCAATGCGACATCATTGGAATCCACAGTGGTGGTATTTTCTTCTTAATCTGTCTCTATTTAATCTAGCTTTCCCCCTTCTTCCCCTTCTTTTCTATTTCTATCTCTCTCTCTCTCTCTCTACCTCACATTTACAGTTAAATCCATACTATTGACTTCGGCATATGGTCTCGTTTGCTCTTTAATTCAGACAGAAGCATCTCTCTAATAATTTTAATAACCGGATTGCAACAAGGTAGTAGTCCTTAAATTGGGCAGCTAGGCTGTTTCTCTTACAAGTATCTCAGGATTCCAAATATAAGTGCCCATTAGAGAATTCACTATTACGTCTCTCCAAGAAAGTAATAACATTCTAAAACAGATAGATCCTGAGATCATTTGTTACCTTTGGAAAACAATCACAAATGGGCAAAACGTGATGTTAATATACTCAAACAGTCCGTCCCTCAAAAAAATCTGATCAAGATCATTTGTGCTAAAAGCACACTGCAAAAGACAAACACTAAGCTGAAGAAAAGTTATCTGATAGTAACACACATATCTGATGTTTTTATCTTACACATAAACACATGTTTTTATCCAATTTTCACACAGATGCAACTCCTTCTTTTCATTTTTTTTCCTTCTCAGCTTCCATAGGACTTCTGCTGTACAGGGACTACTTAGCAAGTTTCAGTGCTGTTTGCTTTTAGAGAAAAAGTAATCCAATCATCTTGTGTTTCCTGCTTATTTCTTTCACAGAAATCTTAAATTGTATGCACATTTACAAAATACAAAATGTTAGTTTGGAAGCAGAGAAGTTGTGCATTCAGAATATATGCATAGAAATCAAATATGTGCACAGAGATTTTCATGATTATTAAGCTTGAAGTTGTAGGTTTGGCTAAAATATATGAATACTGAAAAGCAAAATTTGCATTATCTTATTTAGTTCAAGGTCAGTGTGCTATAAGCAATAAAAATATTTTTGTGAATAGAGGTTCAAAATATCCCCTTCCAGCTAAATGAAGCATGTTTATTACTGTTGTAATTAGAATGCTGGTTAGAGAAGTGAATTCTGTGGGTATCAATATGCAAAGAATCATTTTAAAAGAATACAGAGTTCCTGCCCCAAAGACTCTGCATTTTCTAACGAAGATTAGGACAAGGTCTGAAGATGTTAAAATATCATGTTCCAAGTGACACACAGCTAGCCAGTATAAGAATTGGAAATAATATTGAGGTCTCTGTGTTTTTACCACTGACCTGTCGCACTGAAGCCTCTTCATATTCCCTTCAATAAAAATAACCTCTTCAAAGTCAGGCAAGTTAGATTTATTCAATGGAAATAACCTAGCTCAAATTCATCCATCAAGCTGTTGAATGCTCAGATATGAAAAAGGAAAAACCTAAGGCAAGACTTTCTAATTTACATATTTATTTCTTTATCAAAGACCCTAAGCATCTTAATACAGTCTAGCATCCTTTCATGTAATATATATTCAGTCTTTGATAGGGATGTCTTAGTGATACCAGTCAGTCTCCTCTGTGAAGACTGCACATTAGTACTACTGAGGTCATTGCAGAATGCTATCAACACATACATTTCTGCTAAATCCTCTTTCATATACTGGTCATCTCCCATAGATCTGATTCTGAATGGCACTGGCTACTCCTTCCAGGTAGCTGCTTCTACCCAACTCATCTGAAAATTGCTCTTCTTGCACTTGACAGTATCTATTTTCACCATAGTGTTCCAAAATTACTTTTCTACTTACCAATGTGACTGCAAGCTAATTTAACTATTTTGCTCCATATAAATGAAGGGGTTTTTTTTTTTTCAAAACACTTCTTTTTCCAGTAAAGACAACTAATTTATCACTGTCCTTTGTTTTTCATTTGTCCTATTGTTTTCAGCCTTTGTCTTCCTTTTTAAGTACAGAATCTTCAGTAAGACTGAAATAGACTTTCTATGCCCAAACCTCATCCCAGACTTTCAAGACCCTAATGGCAATTTTTTTCCCCAATTTGCTCAGGGGATGCCACAGGATATTACCTGCTTTGTAAATGGTTTAATATTTTTAGCCTAGTACCTTAATTACTTGTTTCAGACATAGTATTAGAAACTTTGGATGTGGTTGTAGATTTTTTAACGGTTTATTTCTCATACTCCCTCCTTCCTCCAATACGTGCAAGCATTATAGCCATTTTATTCCCATTTACGTACCCATATTCTTCTATAAAGGTAACAGGTCTTCTCTCCTTACACATTCACATTTAACCTCAAGTGCTGGGTATGCCTACTCTGTGTTCTCTTTAGAGGTTAAATTACTGTTTCTGCATATGTATATTGTTCTGGTAGCCATTACTCTCCTTGCATTCATACTTGAGACCGTGCATCCTAGACTTAAAAAAACATTAGGTTCCTTGTAAGAGTTTTCTATTGCTATCAAAACTGAAAAAAAGAAATTTTCTTATTATTTTAAATCCAATTTTCAAAATTCAGAAAATGTCCCTTAAAACTTTTGCAGTATGAATTATTCACTAGGTAAGATTTGTTTTAAAAAATACTCAGTTGGGCTTTTTTTTTTTATAAATTTTTGGAGATATTAGCAAAATATAGTGAAAAACACAACATTAAATTCTCAAGACAACCTAGTAATAAGTAGCAAGTAACTGACAGACTGAAAACAGCAAGAGATGCTTTAACTATTCCAACAAGCAAGAAGACGTCACTATAATGAATTTGAAGTTTACTGTTCAAGATGAGAGGATTGCAATAGTTCATCCCCACACAAACAAATAGGTTCCATAATACAGCTGAATACAGGAAAAATTCTGATCAGGCTTTTCACTGTTGTCTATTTATCACATTTTTATTTCTGTTTGCAAAGAAGAGTTTGACAATATAACCTATATGTACTCTATCCTCAGGAATAAAAAACCAAACAACCGATGAGGTTTTCAGAGTTCAGTTTTTTCACAGGAAGCAGGAGAAGAGAGTGGGCAGGGGGAAACCAAGAATTTCAAGTTTTGTTCCTCTTCTCTCAGGTTCTAAATGTCTTGACCATGCAACATCAGCTTAAAAAATGGAGGTGGCTATTCCCACTGAGTACTTACAGTAACAAATCTAGAATCTCTAGTACTGCACTGTGTCCTGCTGGTTTGAAAAGTAGCAAAACAGATACACTTATACAAGATACACTTACATGATGTATCAATAAGTTACATCAGACTTAACCTCTGACAATTACTCTCTGTTAGGGGAGGAACTCCTGCTGTAAGGTCCTGGGCATGCCATTGTTCAAAGGGCAATGCAGTGCCAGTTAGTGTGCCTCCGATTCTCATTAACAAGAAGGTAACATGATCACCGCTAAACAGAAAACCATTTCCATTCAAACACTGCCTTCCTAGCTCCACGCTTGACACCACTGAAGTGGCATTATTTGCTTCAGCAAAGCTTTACAGAACCCTGAAAGACAAAGTTCAACACCTGGTACATTGGGACTACTTTCATTTATACTATCAACTCCCTGATTTGTTCTGATTTGACAAAAAATAGTTTAAATCTAATTAGAAAAAGATCCAATTTTGCTACTGTGTAAACAAAATGTAAACAATTTACCATTCCAGAGGAAAAAAGTATACGTGATCTTGATTAGTCTGCATGAAACATCAGATACACCAAAAGGCTCTTTCTTAAAACAGTAACAGTATCGATTCATGAAAAATCATTTGGAAAAAAAAAAAGGTTAAATACTAAAAAGATCAGGTTTGTAATCAGCAAAATACAAATACTGGGAGAACAGATATTAACAGCAATTTTTCTTCTATATTATAGATGTTTACCTTTGCAACTCCAGCCCTATGAGCACCTTGCGATTCCATGTATGCTAAGTATTTGTTGAATTCCCTGAATTCATCCATCGAAGGCCTAAAAGTCATGATTTTGCAGCTAGGATTTGGAGGACTATCTGAGATGACAGCAGCCATTCCGGTTCAATTTCAATCCAGCTGTAAAAAACAAACAAAAAAACAAGCATAAACTGTAGAGAATAATCTGTAAAACAAATTCTGAGATTCAACATACATGGTTTCAAACAGGAAGAAAAGTTTCTAAAATTATCTGCCCATGCTAATATAAAAGGCACAAAACAAATGTTTTTTTATTCTCCTTACTCCTTTAAGAATACTCAACCTTCACCCAGCAGGAACACTATTGTAAATTACATTTGCACAGTCTAGTCCGTACCTGCTTTTACATCATGTTTTCTCAAGTTAGCCTAGCATCTTCCTGTGTAGAGCCATCTGCATTTTCTCTGTCTAGAGAGTTACATTACACAGGCATAATCTAGAGTAATAAAGCTACATGTTTGATAAAATATCACTATTCCCAGTAGAGAAAACCAATTACTCACTTCCCACTCACACTGCAAATACAGATGGAGCACTCGGATTTTCTAGTTCTCACATCAGCAATCTAAAAACAGGACTATATTACTGCTCATTCTCTGAAAGCTCCTCAACAGAAAAAAGCATGCAAGCCATACACATAAAAATCAACATTTCCTCTTATTTCCATTTCTATATTGAGGATGATTTTAAGAAAGGTTGTATTTCTATTTCATACAAAGATACAGTACTTATTAAAGGACTGATCTTTAGGCAAATGACAGATACACATTATATTCAGAAGGTGTTGCAATTTCCAACTACACATAACCCTGTGCCATCTATTGTTCAAAACTCTTCACTAATCTTACCAAAAAAATGCTTGTAACAAGTTTCTTCCAAGTGCTCTGATCAGATCTGTGGTTATCTCAACCCTTCCTGCCTCACAATGGGTGCCAAACAGGCAATTAAGTACCACACAGCTGATTACTCACTTTTCCCCTCCACAGTGAGATTGGAAAGAGAATTAGGAAAAAAAGTAAAACTCATGAGTTGAGAAGAGAACATCTTAATAATCGAAACAAAGTAAGATTTTTATAATTACTGTCATGTAGAGAGAGAAAACCCAAAAAACTCCAAGTGATGCACAATACAAATGCTCACCATCCACTGATTAATGGCAAACTCATCTCCAAACCACAATCAGCCACCCTTCCAGGTAACTCCCCCAGTTTATACACATTCTGAGGTATTGAATAGCCCTTTGGCCAATTTGAGTCATCTCTCCTGGTCAGCTCCTTCCCACATTTTTGTGCATCTCCTCATTGGAAGAGCACAAAACCCAGAAAAGTCCCTGACTTAGATAAACCACTGCTTGGCAACAACCAAAACATCAGTGAGTTATGAACATTTTTCTCATAGTGAATCCAAAACACAGCACTGTACCAGCTAAACACACAAAGTTACAGTGAGAAATTAATTCTGCCAACTTGTACAAACACATAGTGTCAGATTTCACCTGTACTTGCTTTCACTACATCACAGATGAAGCCCATTTCCAAAAGCATAAACTGCTTTACCAATTAACTTTCAGTTGCTATGTAAATGTATTAAATTAAATTATTGATATAGAATGACAGTGTCAAAAGGAAACCTAGTATCAATCTTTTAATCCTAGTTTTGCCTACGGGTGCAGAACATAAGAAACCAAAACGCCTGTATGCATTCCTACAAACCTGAGCCTCTCTCTTCTTTAGAATTGCAATTTTTTTATGTCAAGGGGTGTTAAGTTTGAAATACATCTGACTTCCTATATCCTTTATGCAGAAGGCTAAGGAGATGAGAAAAAAGCCATATCCAAGTGGTTCAGCTATGAAAAAAGCTGCAGGATTATTTTGGCCAATGTCTGATTTCAAGCATCAGGCACAACAAAGTCATTATTGCAGAAACTTTATAAACATGATAAAAATTCCTCTTAACCAAAACATCTCACCAAAATTCACCAGTTTATTATTAATAGATGAGCTGCCTTAAAAACAGTAATGTACCAAACCAACCGAATATACCCTAGCACTTAGCCACAATGAAGATATTCAGTTAATTTAAGGATTGTTAATCAAATTAATAAAAGATTATTAACTCATGGTAACTTGTCAGCATTCTTGTCTGGCTATTAGATTCTTAAAATCCCCTTTGTGAGGATACTAACAAGACTCTTCTTCTAGTCCTCTGAAACTAAGACACGGCTCAAGCATGTAATCTACTGTGATGACACTCAATCTGTATCACAAAGCAGAATTAATAACTTTGAACTTGTCCTGGGTTACAATCTGGGGTGTAACCAAACTATGTATTCTACTCCCTTCTGCATTATTCCTGATGAACTGTTAATTGGTGGTCGTTTGCAACAGCTGTCCAGTGCACTTCCATCCCCTCAGGCTGCAAGTTGGGTGTTAGATAAGGGAAAGAGGCAAACCCTGCATTGACTCAGCCGTGATAACTACATCGAGCCTAAGGGGGTCATCTCTGCCAATGGGCCAGAATAGCTCAACGGCCCCAATGGGCAGCTGTGACGACCTGGGCCATCAAAGACTCCCCAGAATATCCTACAGCTCATAGGATTACATCACTCCATGTGAATTTTCCCGCCCTGGGGGAGGAACTGAACATTCCTGCTTGAATCTTACTGTGTGATGATCTGGGCGTTTTGGGGACTTGGGACATCTCTGACCACCACTCGGCAGATCCCCAGGAGCACCAGAACTTCCACAGGACCACTGCTTTCAGCAGGACTACGAACATCACTTCCACAGTATGGCAACCACTGCTTAACTGGACTGCAGCCATCACCCTGGACAACAGGGTGCCGGGTTGTTGTACTCTGACCTTGGGGTTTTAAGTCAGGTTTTCCTGTATCATCGCATTTATTGTAACCTTTCCATTAAATTGTAACTCTGACCTGAAATTTCTCTCAAAGTATTTGTGTGGGGGTTAATTTCTCCACTGGTTTACTTTCAAACCAGCACACGACAAATCATGAAGACGTATGTACAGCATTGTAAAGCCAGAACTTTTGCCCAGCTTCATTGCAGTGTGAAAAGCACAAATCCTGCCTTTCACAGATCTTTTTTCTACCTGTTTCCATGTATTAGGGTCCAGACCCCTAAGCAACAACCACACAGAGCAGCTGTGTTACTTTTGGTGGAAATAAACTGTCCAATCCACGCTCCTGTGTAACCCTTCTTCCTCAGTAAAAAACACCTTTTAACTTACGGGGCAAAACTGCTCTTTGAGAAGCACAATGTTTGAAATAACACTCCTTGAGCAGATTCTACTATATAACATCCTTAGATTAAGTGGTAGAAAGATAATAAAGGCTATGCAGTATTTGCTATGCTAGAAGTCCACTTATTAGATGTTTCTATTAATTTTATGACTTCTTAGTAATTCAACACCTTTTTACACCTATGATCTAGTAGCTGGAACATCTTAAATCCATTTCACAAGTATTATTATTGCATTTCTTCATTACAAACACCAATGTGAAACAGTAAGCATTAAGTATTGAGTTACAAGGTTTAAATTTACCGCAAAAAATAAAGCTATGCTACAAACCAATCAGAAAAAGTTGGCCTTCCAATTCAATTCTATTAACTTCTAACACAGTACGTCATTCTCTCAAGAACTTTGTGGAACTCGAGAGTTCTACGTATTTTCTCCAAACAATGCCTACTTTTGTTTTTATTTTCACACGCAAAAACTCAGTTACACCCTAGCTAAATCATTAAGACAAGAGAGCATAATATATAGTACACTGTAAGAGTTAAGAAGCCTTCAGATGTTCTTTTCCAGACAAGAGCATAACTACTAGGAGGCCATTCTAACGTAAAATCTGCACTGCAAACATATTATTGCTGACTTAACTATTGCACTTAGGTGTATACAGAACTACCTACTCTGTAATATTAAAAAGCTGTACAACCTGAGAAATAGAACTTCCAGAGTTCATATTTACTACTACACAATAAAAATGTGCAAGGTATTAGTAAATACAAAGTTATAAAAACAAGGCAAACACGCTCAGACTGTACGTTATGAAACAGCAAGACAAGTAATATGGCCAAAGGGAAATTTTACAGTTGTTTTAAATCCCTAATATCAGCATTGTAATCAGCCATTTTCTGTCCCCTTGCAAGATAGTACTGCACTGAAAAAGATGCCCATGACTATTCAGAAAAGCAGAGGGTAATGTGAATAAACAAGAAGACAAACTTCACTCAAATCAGCATGCATTAGTACTTTGCATTAACACTGAAAGAAGCTTTTTAGCTAATCATGGGAAAGCTTTAGCCAAACAAGCCCAAGCTACAAACCTGATCCAATAAACTGCAAAGCCTGTCCATAAAGCTTCAGTTTCTTGACGACCAAGTAGTTTGCCTGTGTCTTGAAAGGTGTCTGATTAAACAACTCAGAATTTAGATAAAATACAAGCATGTAATTTGTCCAATGTTGCCAGCTAAAGAGCTAAGTTGTTTAGCTAATTGCTAGGTTAAAGAACCTGATCCATCTCTTAAAAACTTTATAGCCATTGTAAGGCCTTGTTAAAACCCTCAAATCATCAGCCAGAAGTGTATTAATGCTACATTTGTCTTAAGTTTTCACACAAGTGAAAACATGAGATCAGCAAAGTTCAATTATGTACATCTGTGTCAGTATGTGGCCCAAGCAATCTGATGAACACAGTTAATAATACCAGAATTTAACACTAGAAAAGCTCACATATTCACAAGAAGAAATGCTACAATTATTTACATAATCCAAGATGCAAATGCATTTAAACAGTTATGAGGACAGGGAAAGTGCTTTTTTAAATAAATCATGTAAAATCTGAACTGCATAGCTTGTAACAGACATAATTGATACTAAAGAAGTGTATCACATTACATGCTTGATAATACATATTATTCTGCATGTTTTTTGGTAATTGCAGAATCTACAGAATTGTTTCTTCTATATCCTTAGAAAAGGGAAGGACCTCCATACTCTACCACAATCAACTGAAGCTTACCTATAAAAATTAGTACCAGGCATCTACAATTTCCAGCCCCCCGCATCAAAACCATGACCAGGTTTTTTGTAATGCCCTCAACTTGCCCTACTGTTACAGCTATCAGAATACTAAATAAAATTTATTGGTGGAGGAGTTATCTGTTAAACAGTGTTCTTACATGCAGAATGTTCTATGCCCTCAGAAGAACACAGAATATACTATTCCCAGAATTGGAAAACATCTTCCAAGTTTCATTTATTTGATACCTATTATAGAAATCTAAACTAGCAATTGTGTTCAATCAAATTACAAGCGAGACACCAACTCACACAATTAAAAAATATTAAACCAGAATGAAACACACCAGAAAAACAGCATGTGTTAATCTGCAGTTAGTTAAAAGGCACAAAAACCTGTAGCCTTCACTACACGAAACCAACTTTCAGTATTATAATATTCTCTCTCTGCCTTAATACTAAGCTGGCAGACGTACTCTGAAGGCTATCCACTTCTTTTTGCTTCTAGTCTAACATGAACTAACCAGTACTTTGAAATCCATTCATCAGCAGCAGGGAACCAAAACTTTCTGGCTTTAAACTACACAAGACTTGACAAAACAGTTCTTCCAAAGATGCTTTGTGAAAGGCACCTCTTGACTGCCGCCTTTGGTCCCTTCACTGAAAGGGACTGCTGAACAAGGAGAAAAAGCATGGACTGCTATGTCTACTCTGCTGTACAGAGCTAACATGTATTAGCTAACATGGAAAAGCAATAAATAGCTATAGGCCACTGCATCATTAAAAAAAAAGTGTTCATATTCTGAAAGATGAGATTCCTTTATTATTTCTGTGTCTTATATATATCAACATCCACAAGCTTTACTCAGCTACCCAAATTAAACAAATTACATAAAGCAAGGTCCAGCAAATGAAAAAAAGCAGGAAGACAGGAAAAGATCTAATCTTTGCAGGTCATTGCTTCTCACAGATAAATTAGCTAAAACACACATTTTATCCTTTTTCTTTCCTTGCAGGTTTTCACCCACACTACCTATGCGACAATACACATTTGATGACGAATCCTGAGAACTTTTTAAAGTAGATAACAACAAAGAAAAATTGTCCAGAAAAAGGCATGCACAAGAAGTCCCGGATTTTTTTTTGAGGCTGTTTTGTAAAATAAAGATGTTTGCACCACCAGCTCTGCATGATCTGTAAAGGACGCAAATAGTAGAAAACCCTGCCTTAATCAAAAATAGTTTAAGCAGCAATTTTATTTATAAGTAAAAACTCTGTGGGTAGCTTTATCATTTCTTAAAAGTTGTTAGCATATTCTGTAAGTATGTAGGTACCATCCAACTCCCCATACTGTTTGCCAAAGCAAATTCAAAGATACAAAATACTGAAATACTGCACGGTCCAAGACTAGCTACCGGAATTACTTTCAGGTAACTGGAAACATAAAAGCACAGTAGGCATATTCAACTATTACTGGGCATGCAAATAGTTAATTCTCAATGTAATTTGGTCTTGTTCCTTTAGTAACAGTAAATGTGCAGGCAAATGATGTCTGCCTACTTCATGTACTCGCTTCAAAAGAGATCCTATGTACCAGGAATTCCAAATCTGTTACTTAGGTTAATTGATTGTATTAACTGTTAAAATAAATATATGGAACATAAGGCTTTGTATTTGTTATATGAGGCCAAACCTCATGGTTAGGTATGTATTCCTCAAACATCCACCATCATCAGGAAGAATCAAGTTTTAAAATGTTAGGAGTACTGAAGATTTTAATAGATTATAAAAACGTAAGAAACCAGGAATCTGGGCATATTCTGAAGCTCCTGAAACCACCTCCACTTTACTGTGAAGCTCTGAGTAGTCTGCAAACTTCATTTCAAGTTTGTATATCTATGTTTGGTACTACCCTTACAACAACGTTTCAAAACTATAAAAAAGGCCTAATTTGAGCCCATAAATTTTGAACAGAAAAATGACCTGAATTCATTCCATAGACATTCTTCTCCCACACCAGGCTCACAGCATGAAAAATATCTTGAAATAAGTGATCTGGGACAAAGGGCAAGAAAAAAAAAAATGGAAAAAGTATTTTTCTAATTTTCATTTGCAACCCAGGATTCAAGAGTTTTTACTTCCACTTTAATGAAAACACAGGTATGAAATCCATAGTCTTAGCCGGAAGCAGCATGTAACAGCCTTCAGCAACAGCAAGTTATCAAGCAATCTAGTTTCCACAACTGCTGACAGCAGATACCTAGAAAACAGTAAGTGTAGGGGTAGCTTACAAGATATTTTTCAGAATATCATCTCATTCTTCAGCAACGTACATACCAAGGAATCCTTAGACACAGAGGATATTACTGCATTTGGCAGTTTCATGATTTTTCCTCCATGAATTAGAACCTTTGCAGACCCTTAATATCCAAAACATTTCATGACAAAGCACTCTACAATCAACAATATGTTAAGTGATATATCTTCCTCTGTATATTTCAAATATTTCACATTTTAGTTTCATCTGATACCTCATGTGCACACTGAGAAGTTATTTAACTGCTCTTATTTACCTTCAGGCCACACATGACTTACAGATCTCTATCATGGTCTCATGCAGTTACCTCTCTTCTAAGCTCCTAGTCTCACCACAGAAAATCCATTCCATACTTCTGATCATCCTTGTCCTGGAACTCTACCAGTTCCAGTAAATTACTTCTAGTCAAGAGAAATGGATATCCAAGCTGTAAGCACTATTCAAGATGCAAGTAAAACCATGAATTCACACAACGGTGCAGCAATATTCTCAAATTTGTGTGTAGTCCTCACAGAGTCTGCACAGTGGTTTGGTATACCTCTAGCTTTTCAAAAAGCTAATTTACAAGTACCAAAAAGTTCAGAAAAATATTCATTGCCAATGCAGCCTATAATATTGCTGGGGATAGAAATCACAAGTAGTGGATATGAACTGCTTCCTGATTAAGCACTTTTAAACCCTTCTAATAGGTCTGTCATTTCTGCCTATACAGCATACAAATAACTGCTTTTACAGGTCTCCTCCCAAAAGATACCCTTATAGCTTGAACTTAACAACTCCTTCACATCAAAATATACACATTGTTTACAGGGATATGTTATAGTAACAATGATAATAAGGAATTCCCTAAGGAATCACTTTCGGGCAAATCTTTTATCACAAGCAGAACTAGAACAGCATGAAAGAGAAATTTTTTAAAAATCAAAAACCAAAAACCACCAAACACATAAATGAGTCTCTACAACCTGAGAAAGAGGAAGATGCACTTTCCCCTCTTAAAGCTGCTTATTTATGGTACACCTGAAACTGTATTTCTGCACCAGTAATAAAGCTCACCTTCAAGCGCAAGTACTTCCCCTCTCATAAAAGATTTTATAATTCAAAGACTTTATGCAATTCCCCTGCCCTCTACAGACCCAATACCTAGTAGCCAGGCCACAGCCAGGAATGTCTTGCCTGTCTGTTGGTATGACTGAAAGCATGCACACAAAAGCGAACCACAGATGTGAACACATGACCAAAAAGCATACGCACCGTATAGTAACACTGCAATACTGTGGTCTGCTAAAACACCGCAGGTGAGGAAGCACCACCTGCTCAGCTTGCATGACCAAAAGCCTCCTCACTCCAAACTGATTCCAGGACCCTGAAATGACATACCATTTAATGCCAGTGGCAAACCACAAAATGAAGTCACAGGATGGTATCTGGGAATTTTTGACAAAAAGAACAAGTTCAATTCTAACGGGCCTTGAGGGGAAGCCGTATGAGGATTGGTTGAGGTCACTTGGTCTGTTTAGCCTGGAGAAGAGGACAGTGAGGTGAGACCTCATCACAGTCTGCAACTTCCTCATAAGGGGAAGAAGAGCAGAGGCAGACATGGATCTCTTCACTCTTGTGACCAGTGACAAGACCTGAGGGAATGGCCTGAAGTTTTGTCAGCGGATGTTTAGGTTGGATATTAGAAAAAAGGTTCTTCACCCAGAGGGTGGTTGGGCACTGGAACAGGCTCCCCAGGGAAGTGGTCACAGCACCAGCCTGACAGAGTTAAAGAAGAGTTTGGGCACTGAGGTCAGACACATGGTGTGATTCTTGGGTCGTTCTGTGCAGGGCCAGGAGTTGGACTCAGGGACCCCTGAGGGTCTCTTCCAACTCAGGATATTCTCTGATTCCGCAAAGATCTGTATCACAATAAATCCAAAGGAGATTCCCACAGGGGCTTAGAAGTTTCCCCAACACAAGTATAAGCCATAGCACAACTTTGAAGGCAACAAGTCAGTTAAGAAAAACTTTTTCCTCTATTATTAATTAATACCTTTCCAAATTTTAGGTATTTTACAGACCTCAGTTTTGAAATATTTACGATAATTTATTCAAATCAAATACTCCAAATACTTTCATCAAACCAAACCCAAATATGAAGAGTTTGGTTTCTAAAAATATGGGAGTTTCTAACACTTTTATGTTTCTGTACCTTTATTTGTAGCTTAGTTTACAGACTTCTACACTTTTCCCCATTCTAATTTTAAATGAAAATTACTCTCTTTTTTTCCAAAGCAGTTTATGATTATAGACAATTCATCCAGCTTCAACGCCATAGGTTTATTTACCATTTTGGCAACTTACATACTGTTTTAATCAAATAAATAAACTCAAAGTGAAACAAAATCTGACTCAGCAGAGTAATGTCTGTCATACAACATCTACCAAGAATATCTAGGTCTTCCCAGAGACAAGCTACTTGCTAATAATCAGTCCTCTAATTTTATTAGACAAAATACAGGTGTAACGAGCTAAATCCCGACAACCCCAATGGAGTGACTCTACATTTTACTAACAGAAATGTCACAAAGTAACTAGAATGTATGTTGTGAAAGCTCCTTACAACATCTGTATCAGTCAGTGAATTATCCCACCTTGTCTGAGAATCAGAAAGTGAAACTGACTAGGCACAAAGTTTTTCAATATACAGTTTTCACAGAGAGATATGTTTTGAACTTTAACTCTGGCAACTTTAATACCTTAAATTTAAAATCCTGACAAGTTTTCTGATCTTTGTTTATATACATTATATAGATTGTCCTCAGTTTTCAGGGTATACTGTACTAAGTGTAGTGTCCCAAGTATACAGTCCGAAATATCCTGTCCCACGAATGTTCGATGGAAACAGAATTAAGCATAAAAATGAGCACTTATATAACACAGTAGTATGACTAGTCACACAGGCAAAGCCAACAATTCAACCGCTATGTGAAATTCCACAATTTTAAACAGGTGAAATAAAGCTGGAGGAAAGTGCAAGCCTATGGCAGAATTAATTATGACATACAATGCCACCTAAGAAACCTGAAGTAAACTGTAAGTCTTCAAATACCAAAACTCCAATACGAGTTTATTTATACACATTTTGGACCTTGGATCAGCAAGTTCTTATTAACACCTTCATTATGTGATTTGATTATGCAACAATTACTATTCTCCAAGTATAAAATATTGCATATCTTCAAAATATCCCATGGGTCTGTGGTTCTAAACAAAAATCAAGAAAAGAACACATCACCACATCACTTGCTCATTTTGAGATATGAAATATCAAGCTATCAATTTACTATGGAGATTTTTTACTAGGTATGTATTAAAATCTTAACATTTCAGAACATTACTTTTTGAACCATTGCTGTGATCATTCAGGGACTTGCAAATACTTTATAGTAACAGAATCATAGTAATACACCTTCTCTTTGAAGCTCCTCATATACTAAATTCATGTTTCAAAAGGTGTTAGGGTGGAGTTTTTTTTATTTATATTGGAGGTAGCAGGATGAAAATATCACCTTTAACAGCACCACAAACCCCCTTCACATTCTGTTCAGCAAAATGCTGATGAAATATATCTCAGCAAAGAAAAACTAAGAAAAACATTCAATATTAAAGTGAATTAACTGCAGAACTAAGAAATTAGACAAACCATAAGCTGTTTAAACCCAAAGTCCTTAATGTACTCAATCCAATATTTTGTAATAAAGTTAGGTATAAAATCGTATTTTGAATAATTACTGTGCTTGTCAAGAATACCTTAGGAATATTGTCATAATTAGCATTTGACAACATAATTTTATTATTTGAATGCAATACTGGCTGCACATTCAGATTTAGCACAGAACTGTTTATCTGATTTGTTTAGAATCAGGTCAAGAGATACAAAACTTTGCATGCAATACTCATCAATAACTAAGGAGTAAAGCTTACAGAATTGGAATTTTTTCCCATTTCATTGTACTTACAATTAAAAATTAAAAAAAAAAAAATCAGAGACCAAATCAGATTATGTTTTTTTGAAACGAAAGCTGATCAAAGATTTTCCCCTCATATACATTGACACCAACTCTGGCCCAACAGGTATTTAACCATGTCCACATACTTGGGTGATACCTATTGTTTCGTGGGTCACTTCCTAGAAAGGAAATTGCCTTCACACACATCCCTATCTGCACATAGCTAATAGAAAAACATCAGCTGTCAACAGTTAATAGCACCAATAGCACTAGTCCAAACCCAAGCTGAGAGAAAAATAAACAGAAGGGGCAGTGGTTCTGTTTACTCTCATTTCAACTACTGAAATGGAAATCATGCTTGAGTTTTCCATTTTCTTGTGTTTGGAAAGTATTTTTCTGAAAGGTACTTTTCTGAAGCAATGCCATCAGCTATTTCTGACTGTTCAAGGAAAAATAAGGTAAAGCCCAAGACAAATTTTATACCATAGACATAAAAAACACCACTGCATTAGGCTGCAGTTAAGTTTCCTTCTTGTGGAAAAAGTGATTCAGCTCAAAACGTATTGGTTTAGTAGCCACTAAATGGTAACCATTGCTATAGTTGATAATATCTCAGTGCAAAGAATCATAAATCTGCAGTTTAAAAAAGGAAAAAATAAAGGCTGTTTACTCTCTGAGCTAGCAGAATTTTTTTTAAAAACACGCAGATAAACAATTATTTCTCCTAACATAATTAACCTATCAGGAATAGTATTTTGTACACACTTCCCATTCCAGATTCTCAGCTAAAATCAAATGCAGAAGAGTAAAAGCTCATTAAGACAATGCTATTAACATGGCACAGAGCTCTGATCCCAAAACCATGTCCGAGAGCGCGCTATAAGCACAGACAGACAGATGTGGAACCGGCGCTTAACTGAATATTTTGCTCAGCACACAACTCTGAAGTCTTAGCGACACGCAAGAACGAGCTGCATCAAAAAGAGACTATTCCGAAAGCCCACAATAATTTCATCAAAGCCCTGACAGACATGGAGAGAGGTAATGCTCTATTTCATCCCGTCCACCCACTTCGAACACTCGGGGAACCCGGCCGAACTCCCGGAGACCTTCCACAGGCTGCCCCGACCCAGAACTACCGGCCGCGAAGGGGAACGCGAAACCCACTTTTCCCACTCGTCGCTGCCGCTTCCTCACCTCAGTCCCAGCCGACACGCTCTGGTCCGTGGCAAGGAGCCCCGGACCGACGCCTCCCGGCCGCGGGACTTTCCGCGTCCTCGCGCACCCCAGCGGGGGCCGTGGGGCGACACTTCGACCGCTCCGCTTCGCGCACCGGGCCCCCGGGCCCCCTCCGGTGCGGCCCCGCCGCCGGGACCCGGCGTGGACCCGGGCTTCGACCCGGCCCGACCCGCTTCGTCCGCCCGCCCCCTGCCCGCTCGCAGCCCCACGCTTCCTTCCCGCACACCCGCGGCCGCCGCCCGGCCCGGCTCGGCTCTCGCCCCGCACCTGTCCGGGAGAGGCTCCAGCGGGCAGGCGCAGCCGCACGGAGGGGTTGAGGGGTAGCGGCGGCAGACTAGCGCAGGATGGGGCGGGGCGGAGCAGGTCCGCTCTCCGCCGCCGCCGCGCCCCCCGTCCCCTCGAAGCTCTCGCCCCCTCCTGCCCTGCCCGTGGCGCGGAGACGCCTCGTTCCCAGATTTCGGATGACAGCTGCTGGACGCGCACGCGCGAGCGCGGGAGGGGGGCAGCGCACGTGATCCAGGGAGCGGCGCTTCCCGCGTCACGTGCCGGGAGCGGTGAGGCGGCACCGCGGGTGCTTCCGGGAGCAAAAGCGGCGCTGTGGGAACGCGGGGAAGGGAGCGCAGGGTCAGGGCGACCTGACAGCCGGCTCCGGCTGATCTACCGTTCCTACGGACTGGAAGGAGCCTGCTCGCTTCTCTGGGCCGCGTCGCCCCTGAGCGACGTGTGCGTCCACCGGGACACACCTGGGGAAAACGCAAGTGCAAAGCTTAGAGCAGTGGGTCTGCTATGGAATCACAGAATCACTGAATCAGCTGAGTTGGAAAAGAGGTCATCGAGTCCAACCTATGATCAGACACCACCATGTCAGCTAGACATTGGCACTGAATGCCACGTCCAGTCTTTCCTTAAAACACCGGCAAGGACGGTGACTCCATCACCTTCTCAGGCAGCCCATTCCAGTAATAACCCTTTCTGTGAAGAAATCCCCCTGAAGTTCCTCCTACTGTAACCCAGCAATACTGAATGCACAGAGCTTTTCAGGTCCATAGGAATGGTGGATCTGTCAGCACGAGCTGCAAGGTCAATGTGGTTACCCTCAATAATCTTTACACTGCCATGTCCTGTATCAATCAGTACTGCTATATGAAAGTGATTTTGTTTGCAAAACTTTAATGTTGCTTTTGATGACAAAGGCCCATGATGTTCAGTGTCAAGTGTTTACTTTCAGAAGTGACATGATACAATATAATTTTATAACTCTTCAGATTGCTACTAAATTAAATCTGTGTGTGGTTTAATCACTGTGTAATGTGCTTTGGCTTTTTTTACTCGTCAGTAATTGGTATTAATCTTTTGTTTTAGTTTCTGGTTGTTACATTCTAGAAAGTAGTGAAAAACAACAAGAATAATACTGAAGGACAAGTCCTTGTTCAAGTATACCTATTATTAAAAGAAGTTTTATTTTTAGCACCAAAGATTTTTTCAGTACTAAAGGAGCCTGAAAATACAAGAAATGTTTTGTTTGAGTTTTTTTAAGGAATATATCTAATATTCTGTAATTTTGCTGTGCTTAGAGACATTCGGTTGTTTTGTCATTTGGACACAGTATATATATATTAGGAAAACTCATGCAACTGTATCTCTGTATGGCACTGTTGTGTTCAGCAGTGTCTAAAATGAGCCATTCTGACCTAAGAAATTTTGTTTCACTGAATATGAGTAGAAGAAACAGAGGGAGTAATTTGCCTTCTTCCTCAAGCCTTTGGTGCGGGTTAGTAAAATATTTGTTTAATGCGTACAGGAAGACAGTGCACCTGAATGCAGTTTCTCATTGTTTGTTCTCTGTTTGCTGAGACTATGAAGCAGAAAAGATTGATGACTTAACATTGTTTTCAGACATGATCTTAAAGACTCATGCTGAGTACTTGTTGAAGGGAAAGTACAGCAATAACTCTTGGAAGTATTGAGTCAACACCTCTCCTCATCTGTTCTTCTTCCAGCTTACAAGTCTCTGTGAGGCTATGAAGTGCCTGGAGTGTCTTACAGTATTTCCAAAGCATACACCTCTCAGAGCCACTGGCTCAAGCAGTCCCAAGTGATGGACTTGCACGCGGGTAGTCTGAGAGCATTAATCCTCACAGTTCTGTGGCTAGGGAAATCTATGTCTTGACATAATTTTTCAAAGGCAGTAGCTAAGAACTTCTGTTTTAATAAATAGAAGTAAGGACAGTGGCCTTCTTCAGAATAGCTATGTAGCAATGCATGATCAATAAATCAACATTTTGGTAAGCTTCTCTGACACAGTGCTTTCAGTACTCACTCACCTTTTGTGGGTTCATCTCAGAGCACCTGTGAATTTGCTGACATGTGCTACCTGGCTTGAAGAATCATTTTATTACTGAGGTTTAAGTAAGCTATTCTGCACTTTCTTCCTGCCTTTCGTGTTTTGTGCTATGTCTTTATGTTAGTGTTGGCTAGTAACAAAAACCTGGTCCTGTGACCAAAACCACTAGAGAAAAGGATGTAACCTGTAAGTTTCCTTACCTGTGTTTTAAGTTGCTGATGCAATATCTGGGCAGCACAAACTTCTGACCAAAAAAATGGCCCTTTTGTGGTGTTCTAGTGTATTTTCTCTCTTTCACCTCCCCTTGCAGGGAGGTGAAACCTTTCCTGGTTTGAGGAGTTCACATCTGTTTAAGTTACAGATTTGTCTTACATGACTCCTCTGGCTCCCTGTTTCAGTGTTGTGCCACTCATAGTGAAAACTTTTTTCCTTAATATACCCTGAATTTCCTGTATTGCAATGAATGTGTTTGTCTTGTGCTTTTACTGTGTTTTTCCAAGGAGGCTCCATCTTTTCTATGCCCTCACACTGGGTATTTGTGGACAGCAGTAAGGGCATCCTGAAGCCTCATCCTCTTAAGGCTGAACAAACCTAGCTCCCTAAGTTGCTGCTCACTGGAGATATCCTCCAGTCCCTGACAATCTTGTGGCCTTCTGCTGGAAATCTGGAAGTATGTCAATGTCTTCCATATACTAAGAGCTGAAAACTGGTCACAGATGCTATTTCACCCAAATTGGTGCAGCATATTTTATTTCGGTTTTGAGTGTAGGTCACTTCCATATGGTATAGCAATAACACTAAAAAATCTTTTCTGAATTGTAAGTTTATTACTTAACATTGCAGTAGCGTAGCTATCTCGAGTAAGGTTATTTTTAGGTACAAAACATTATTTTCTAGACTTCCACTGCAATACTTCTTAAAACACATGAGATGGCAGCAAATACCAGAAACAAAGCACTGCTGGCCCAAGGCAGAGAAGCTGATGGCAATGAGGCAGATTTTGCCCTATTCCTGATACAATTGTCAAGACTGTGTAGATTGCTGCAATTTCTGTTATACTGCATTGAGCTATAAATCACAGCATGAGTGCTGACTGTTTAAATGTGATACCGACTGAAAATTTCTGTAGCCTGTATGTTTCATTAATAGTATGCAATTTGGCAATGTTGTATAACAGAAGAAATGACTTTTGAGTTGTCTTCCGTCAGTTTTCCATCCTCTCATCATATTTTAAAAATACTGATAGCAATATATAAGCTTATAACTCTTAGTGTTCTGGAAATTCATTCACTCATGGAACTTTGTAGCAGTTAAACATTTCTGTGACGTGAAGTTAGGCACATTTACACTGCGAATGATGAACAGTAGAAACACTAACAGGACAAACGGAGTTAGTTTACTCAAGCATGGTAGTTCATAGATAGCCTTCTCCCAATGATGTCATTCTATCCAGATGAAAAGTGTTTTGAGTGCTCTGTCTCAGAAATTCTTGGCTTGATGTAGAAATTCCCAGAATATCAATGAACCCCTTACAAAGGTCAGGCTAGATAACCATAAATAGAGCTTCCGAGCTGAGAATTCACATAAAGTATTTATTTTTATTATATTTATTCTTGACATGTTATATCAAACATAGAGGAAACCTTATTGTATTTAATATTAGTTACTTTCATTAGAAAGCTTACTTATCCATACTGTTTTCCTTTCAGCTGATAGCTTTCTTTCTCAAAAAAATGTCAGGATAAAATAGAAAGACTATGCCATATTGGCTCTGCAGGGCAATAGTGCTAGAACAGTGCATTGCAAGTCTACTCAAGCATCACATCTCTGCGGCCAGGTTCTGGCCTCCCACCCAGTTCAGCTGAGCAGTCAAAGGTTCATTATTTGGTGACTCTAGATTTTTCTTTGGTAGTGTTCTTGCTGTCAGTTGTATGAAAAATGTATTGCTGATTTCCATAGTACTGAACAGATGGTTGAGAGTCTTAATTGTACTGTAGTGTGAAAGGAATGAAAAATTAGAAATATGTAATTGGGTCACCTTGTCTCCCCTCTATGTCAATGAAGTTGTGTACCTTTCAGTACACTTTGTTTTCTGCCCTATATTGTGGAGGCTGCAATGCCGATCACTTCAACCACACTTGCCCCTTGGAGGGAAGCCTCCTAGTTCTCCTCCCCAGTTAGGGTGAGGAAAAGTGCCTCTCCTAGGATCCCTCACCTGCCTTCTGCAAATGTACCCCAGTTCGGTTCTCTAATTGGCCTGTTGGCCTCCCTGCCCCTTTTCTCCCTTATATGTGTTCCTTGCCAGAACCTTCTCCTCTCCCTGTTCCTCCATTGGGCCTTACCTTGTAGTCTCTCCCTTGGGGTTCCTTCATTGATCCCCTGGCCCTCACATCACCTCTGTACTGCCCCTGCGCCCTCACCCCACTGGCCCTGATGCTCTCTCCACCCCCGTATTTCACCTCGAGCCCTGCGTGCTCTCCCCGTCTTTTCCTCTGGACCCTTCGTGTGGCTGCTGGCAATAAAGCCCTCCCTGCGGAACCCACGAGAAGACCTCTGCCTCATTCCTTTACCACCGACGTGCCCTAAGAAAATCCTGTGAGCGTGTGTGCGTGCGAGCGCGTGCCTCGGGGGAGTGGCCTCCAGAGTGATCCCGACTCAGCCAGGGACGCTTTCAGAAGGTTGCGGCTCCTGACCACCTGTCCCCCACCACAACACTATATTCAATAGTGTTTTAGATCAAAATTTTCACATTATCTGCCCTTTTTGCCTGTAGCACTCATGTGACATCAGTGTGCTTTGAAAGTTTTACATACATAAAGGACTATTCCATGATAATGACAAGGTGAAGCTGGATATTCAGACAAGGACAAAGAACACAGATTTTTTTTCTTGCCCTCCACTGTAAATAAAAAACAGAATTCATGTACACAAGCTTACCTGAAAAGGATGCAAACACATCTTGTAATTAAATACCACACCCAAGTACTTTATACATTCTGTTAATTTGATTTGTTGATGCCAGTATTCACAGAAATGTAGAGAAGACTTTTAATTTATACATTAAGCATAGAGCCAAGAAGTATTTATTTAGATTAAAAGTTATGTTAGGCGAACTAAAATCTTTGTATTGGGAAAGTGACAGAGATGGCTGGAGCTCTCTATTTACGATGTTCATGTTCTGTTGCTATATGCAGAAACTGTGCTTTATTTCGGAACAATAGGTGGCAGTCTTTATCTTCTGCTTGCCTTGTCCACAGGCAGTTACAGTATCTTTCTTCCACACAGAAAAATAACTAATCCACTTGGACTACAACAACAGAAAGACAGTAAGGCTTGCTGTCAGTAATCAAACTGCTTGCATTTAAACTATAAATTAAACCTCTGTAAACTGCCCTCAGAATCTGGCAAAGAGACTGCAAACAAGTGGCATTAAACCATTACTTTTTCTGTGACGTGAAAACCGTCGTTTTTCTATGTTTGTATAATTTGAGGGCTGAACTGAGAAAATTTGATTACATTCCTCTGTAAAGCTCTCATACAGAAATATTTTATGTCCTTTTGTGGTGGGTTTGTGTTT